>OW618050.2:0-12500 GCA_939531255.2 Thera britannica
CCTAACCTAACCTAACCTAACCTAACCTAACCTAACCTAACCTAACCTAACCTAACCTAACCTAACCTAACCTAACCTAACCTAACCTAACCTAACCTAACCTAACCTAACCTAACCTAACCTAACCTAACCTAACCTAACCTAACCTAACCTAACCTAACCTAACCTAACCTAACCTAACCTAACCTAACCTAACCTAACCTAACCTAACCTAACCTAACCTAACCTAACCTAACCTAACCTAACCTAACCTAACCTAACCTAACCTAACCTAACCTAACCTAACCTAACCTAACCTAACCTAACCTAACCTAACCTAACCTAACCTAACCTAACCTAACCTAACCTAACCTAACCTAACCTAACCTAACCTAACCTAACCTAACCTAACCTAACCTAACCTAACCTAACCTAACCTAACCTAACCTAACCTAACCTAACCTAACCTAACCTAACCTAACCTAACCTAACCTAACCTAACCTAACCTAACCTAACCTAACCTAACCTAACCTAACCTAACCTAACCTAACCTAACCTAACCTAACCTAACCTAACCTAACCTAACCTAACCTAACCTAACCTAACCTAACCTAACCTAACCTAACCTAACCTAACCTAACCTAACCTAACCTAACCTAACCTAACCTAACCTAACCTAACCTAACCTAACCTAACCTAACCTAACCTAACCTAACCTAACCTAACCTAACCTAACCTAACCTAACCTAACCTAACCTAACCTAACCTAACCTAACCTAACCTAACCTAACCTAACCTAACCTAACCTAACCTAACCTAACCTAACCTAACCTAACCTAACCTAACCTAACCTAACCTAACCTAACCTAACCTAACCTAACCTAACCTAACCTAACCTAACCTAACCTAACCTAACCTAACCTAACCTAACCTAACCTAACCTAACCTAACCTAACCTAACCTAACCTAACCTAACCTAACCTAACCTAACCTAACCTAACCTAACCTAACCTAACCTAACCTAACCTAACCTAACCTAACCTAACCTAACCTAACCTAACCTAACCTAACCTAACCTAACCTAACCTAACCTAACCTAACCTAACCTAACCTAACCTAACCTAACCTAACCTAACCTAACCTAACCTAACCTAACCTAACCTAACCTAACCTAACCTAACCTAACCTAACCTAACCTAACCTAACCTAACCTAACCTAACCTAACCTAACCTAACCTAACCTAACCTAACCTAACCTAACCTAACCTAACCTAACCTAACCTAACCTAACCTAACCTAACCTAACCTAACCTAACCTAACCTAACCTAACCTAACCTAACCTAACCTAACCTAACCTAACCTAACCTAACCTAACCTAACCTAACCTAACCTAACCTAACCTAACCTAACCTAACCTAACCTAACCTAACCTAACCTAACCTAACCTAACCTAACCTAACCTAACCTAACCTAACCTAACCTAACCTAACCTAACCTAACCTAACCTAACCTAACCTAACCTAACCTAACCTAACCTAACCTAACCTAACCTAACCTAACCTAACCTAACCTAACCTAACCTAACCTAACCTAACCTAACCTAACCTAACCTAACCTAACCTAACCTAACCTAACCTAACCTAACCTAACCTAACCTAACCTAACCTAACCTAACCTAACCTAACCTAACCTAACCTAACCTAACCTAACCTAACCTAACCTAACCTAACCTAACCTAACCTAACCTAACCTAACCTAACCTAACCTAACCTAACCTAACCTAACCTAACCTAACCTAACCTAACCTAACCTAACCTAACCTAACCTAACCTAACCTAACCTAACCTAACCTAACCTAACCTAACCTAACCTAACCTAACCTAACCTAACCTAACCTAACCTAACCTAACCTAACCTAACCTAACCTAACCTAACCTAACCTAACCTAACCTAACCTAACCTAACCTAACCTAACCTAACCTAACCTAACCTAACCTAACCTAACCTAACCTAACCTAACCTAACCTAACCTAACCTAACCTAACCTAACCTAACCTAACCTAACCTAACCTAACCTAACCTAACCTAACCTAACCTAACCTAACCTAACCTAACCTAACCTAACCTAACCTAACCTAACCTAACCTAACCTAACCTAACCTAACCTAACCTAACCTAACCTAACCTAACCTAACCTAACCTAACCTAACCTAACCTAACCTAACCTAACCTAACCTAACCTAACCTAACCTAACCTAACCTAACCTAACCTAACCTAACCTAACCTAACCTAACCTAACCTAACCTAACCTAACCTAACCTAACCTAACCTAACCTAACCTAACCTAACCTAACCTAACCTAACCTAACCTAACCTAACCTAACCTAACCTAACCTAACCTAACCTAACCTAACCTAACCTAACCTAACCTAACCTAACCTAACCTAACCTAACCTAACCTAACCTAACCTAACCTAACCTAACCTAACCTAACCTAACCTAACCTAACCTAACCTAACCTAACCTAACCTAACCTAACCTAACCTAACCTAACCTAACCTAACCTAACCTAACCTAACCTAACCTAACCTAACCTAACCTAACCTAACCTAACCTAACCTAACCTAACCTAACCTAACCTAACCTAACCTAACCTAACCTAACCTAACCTAACCTAACCTAACCTAACCTAACCTAACCTAACCTAACCTAACCTAACCTAACCTAACCTAACCTAACCTAACCTAACCTAACCTAACCTAACCTAACCTAACCTAACCTAACCTAACCTAACCTAACCTAACCTAACCTAACCTAACCTAACCTAACCTAACCTAACCTAACCTAACCTAACCTAACCTAACCTAACCTAACCTAACCTAACCTAACCTAACCTAACCTAACCTAACCTAACCTAACCTAACCTAACCTAACCTAACCTAACCTAACCTAACCTAACCTAACCTAACCTAACCTAACCTAACCTAACCTAACCTAACCTAACCTAACCTAACCTAACCTAACCTAACCTAACCTAACCTAACCTAACCTAACCTAACCTAACCTAACCTAACCTAACCTAACCTAACCTAACCTAACCTAACCTAACCTAACCTAACCTAACCTAACCTAACCTAACCTAACCTAACCTAACCTAACCTAACCTAACCTAACCTAACCTAACCTAACCTAACCTAACCTAACCTAACCTAACCTAACCTAACCTAACCTAACCTAACCTAACCTAACCTAACCTAACCTAACCTAACCTAACCTAACCTAACCTAACCTAACCTAACCTAACCTAACCTAACCTAACCTAACCTAACCTAACCTAACCTAACCTAACCTAACCTAACCTAACCTAACCTAACCTAACCTAACCTAACCTAACCTAACCTAACCTAACCTAACCTAACCTAACCTAACCTAACCTAACCTAACCTAACCTAACCTAACCTAACCTAACCTAACCTAACCTAACCTAACCTAACCTAACCTAACCTAACCTAACCTAACCTAACCTAACCTAACCTAACCTAACCTAACCTAACCTAACCTAACCTAACCTAACCTAACCTAACCTAACCTAACCTAACCTAACCTAACCTAACCTAACCTAACCTAACCTAACCTAACCTAACCTAACCTAACCTAACCTAACCTAACCTAACCTAACCTAACCTAACCTAACCTAACCTAACCTAACCTAACCTAACCTAACCTAACCTAACCTAACCTAACCTAACCTAACCTAACCTAACCTAACCTAACCTAACCTAACCTAACCTAACCTAACCTAACCTAACCTAACCTAACCTAACCTAACCTAACCTAACCTAACCTAACCTAACCTAACCTAACCTAACCTAACCTAACCTAACCTAACCTAACCTAACCTAACCTAACCTAACCTAACCTAACCTAACCTAACCTAACCTAACCTAACCTAACCTAACCTAACCTAACCTAACCTAACCTAACCTAACCTAACCTAACCTAACCTAACCTAACCTAACCTAACCTAACCTAACCTAACCTAACCTAACCTAACCTAACCTAACCTAACCTAACCTAACCTAACCTAACCTAACCTAACCTAACCTAACCTAACCTAACCTAACCTAACCTAACCTAACCTAACCTAACCTAACCTAACCTAACCTAACCTAACCTAACCTAACCTAACCTAACCTAACCTAACCTAACCTAACCTAACCTAACCTAACCTAACCTAACCTAACCTAACCTAACCTAACCTAACCTAACCTAACCTAACCTAACCTAACCTAACCTAACCTAACCTAACCTAACCTAACCTAACCTAACCTAACCTAACCTAACCTAACCTAACCTAACCTAACCTAACCTAACCTAACCTAACCTAACCTAACCTAACCTAACCTAACCTAACCTAACCTAACCTAACCTAACCTAACCTAACCTAACCTAACCTAACCTAACCTAACCTAACCTAACCTAACCTAACCTAACCTAACCAGTTGCGCTTTAACCGCCTTTTAAAGCGCCACGAAAACAAGTCGATCCGCAGCAAAAAATTCACGAAAAATAGAAAAAAGTGCACAATAATACCCGAGTGATACATCAAAACACGCGTCTCGTCACGAGAAACACAGTTGTGAAAACCGCGCAGTGATCAGTGCTTTTTTCGCGGAGTAAACCGTTAAAAACCAGGTTTTTAACCTTAAAAGTGAATTTTCTCAAATTCTACAGCGACGACCTACATTTTTTATTGTACCCCAAGAAGGGCCTTCTGAGGATCTACAGGTTGGCGCACTTCGGCGATTTTTTCCGTGCATGGGCTCGGAATAAAAGCCAAAAAAACAAGTACCACGTGGCCACGAGGTCACTGATCCGAAGCCGTGGGCGCCATCTGACAACACCAACAGTAGCGGAGCACCGAGGGGACCTCGGAGGCACTTTCAAAATTTTCAAATAAGGCTCTGACAACTGAGGAACAAGGATTGAAGATTTTTGTCATTTATTTTGATTTTTAAAATTGAAATTACTCAAAATTGACAGCGACGACCTACACTTTTCTTGGTGCCTCCTAGAGGGCCCCTTGGAGATCTACAAAAGAACACCTCTTCTGGATTTTTCCCGTGCAGGATCACGGAGAAAACTCCAGAAAAACAAAAAGCACGTGGTCACGAGGTGGGAGACCCCGTGCAGCTGCACACCATTGAAGAACGAGGCCCCAAGGACGCAGTGGAGAGCAGCCGGGAGGCACTTTCAGATTTCAAATTGGACCTTTTTTGACGGAGATAGAGACTCACAAACTTTAGTGCGGTTTTGCACTTCACTGTAAGTGCTTTTATTCCAATTTTTCAGCGACAACACAGGTCAATTTTTTGTGTGTTGATAGCTCTTATGCTTTTTGACTTTCTGTGAAAAATTTAGATTTTTAAGACCAGCGGTTTCCAAGCGCGGTATTTTAGAATATTATTACCAACCGCAAATAGCTTAAATCGCTTGTTTCTCGGAAACGGCTAGAGATAGGCCGTTTTTTATTGAAGTTAGTATATATTATATATATATAATATATCTAAAAACACAGGATTTTTGAAGTTGTTCACTATTCCCCCCTTTTTCTACCCCCCCCATTTTTTTGAAATTCTTTACTTAGACATAACTTGTATAGAAAAGTTTCTAGATTTACAATTTCCTTTTGAGTCATAATAACTGTATTTTTTAAGAATATTTTTACACCCCTCCCTTTCCCCCCCCTTACCTCCCCAGAAAGTCGAGTGCGTAAAATACCCCAAAAATCTAAAAATTTTTAAATTTAAATATAGCATCGTATAGTCTTAATTTTTCAAAAGTTTATTCCGATTTTTTCACCCCCCTTACCCCTACCTACCCCCCTCAGCTAATTTTCAAACCTTTAAATTCAAATAACTCCGAAACCGTAAGAGTTAGGCCATTTTTGACGAAAGTTTATGTTTTAGATACAAGTATCTAAAACTTAAGGTTGCTCGTCTTGCTAAGGCCATAAAAAAGGTTTGAAAATAAATCCCCCCCACCCCCCAAAACTTCAAAGTCCTACAGATCGTAAACGAAAGCTCCAAATTGGACGCGGTCTTTTGTGTTAGATTTAAGAAAATTAGCTGTAAGATTTGTTGACCAAAAATTGACTCTATATAGAGCAAAAATTTTTAAGTTTTTTCCACTTTTGTGGCTATAAATATTGTTTTATAATAAGTATCTAGAATTTAAGTGACTACAAATTTATTGTAGAGACAGACTCTACATAGAGTCAAAATTTTACTTTCTAACTAAACGACTCCGTCTCTCATAAAAGGCGTCAAAAACCGCTGGTGGCCTCTTTACAGCCCCAAAGGTGCTCTTGGACCTGGTTACTGGCATAGTTGCTGATTTGTTGACCACTCTTTCGAGTCTTTCGGGAGGTGCGGCTTTATATCTTCTACATCTTTCAATTGATCAGTTAAAAAACGGAACAGCAACCGGGTTCGACTTAACCAAAAAATTTTAAATTCGTAGCACAATTTGCAAGGAAGAGTTCTATATCTACCCAAATTACATTAAAAAAGGACTTACCTGCTGACTTCTTCTTCTTGCGTTGATAGGCAGGAACCGGAGGCGCCATCTGAAAAACAAAAATTGTTAGTAGGTAGTTGAATTTACATTTTAAAACTTATACAAACTTAACTAAAATTGAAAATTTTTACACTATTGTTTAAACTCGTTCCCTTATAATGGGCTTTGGAATCCGCACCCCAGCTAAAAAGATGGATGCCACTTTCGACAAAAAATCCACGACATCCCCAGACCATACATCGAAGGCAGGACCTTCCAGAGCTCCAAGTGTAAGACGTAGCATTGGAGAATGGGAAACTGGAAAAGTGGACACGAAAACCAAAACCTCATCCCCCCCGAATAAACTGCAAGAAACTGAGACCTCAAAGCAAAAGCCCAAGACGACGATCTTGCAAGAAGACAAAATAGTAGGACGGAAACTATCAATCGAAATGGTGACAAGCTCACCGACGAAATATATGGACCGACTAACGGAAGCTAAAGCTTGCTTAGCCAAAATAAAAGGAAGCCTAGGTATGTCAAGAAACACAAAGACCGACATAAAAACCGATGTAGTGACAGCAGCTGAAAGGATGTACCAGTTAGTGAAAGAGGCCGATAGTGTAAAGGGACAAGGAAAAGCCCAGAAGAAAACCCAAGAAGAGGCAAAGGAAACACCCAAAGAAAAAGAACCACAAACTGAGAAAGCGATAGAGGGCAGCGAACTAATGAAGAAAATGGAGGAACATGCCAAATTGATAGAAGAGAACAATCTGAAAATGGAAAAACTAAAAGAGACTATCGAAAAACACCAAGAAACACAAGAGAGAATGACGTACGCGAATGCTACGGCTAGTCAGCCCACCAAGCGGCCCCATGGGCAGACCGCATTGCATTCCGTAGTGGTGTCCTCTAAAGACGAAAACGAGACGGGAGAAGCGGTTTTAAACCGAATAAGAGAGGCAGTTAATGCAAAAGAAGGAGGAATTCAAGTGGACAGGGTAAGAAAAGGAAGGGACAGTAAGGTCATCTTGGGTTGCAGGACAGATGAAGAGAGACAGAAGGTGAAAGAGAGACTACGGAAAGTAGAGTCACACCTCAACGTCGAAGAGGTTAAGAACAAAGACCCTCTACTGATTCTTAAGGATGTTCTGCAATTTTATAAAGACGAAGACATCCTGAATGCCTTAAGAAATCAGAACGGAAGCATGCTACAAGGTCTCGAAAAAGAGGACTACAGAGTAGAGATACGCTATAGGAAGAAGACGAGAAACCCACACACGTGCCATATCGTCCTTAGAGTGTCTCCCGACATCTGGAACAGGGTTTTAGATGCAGGCGAGGTACGTATCGACCTGCAAAGAATAAAAGTGGCTGACCAGACTCCGTTGATCCAATGCTCGCTGTGCCTGGGGTACGGGCACAGCAGAAAGTTCTGCAAGGATACGGTAGAAAAGTGCAGCCACTGCGGGGGACCGCATATGAAGGCCAAATGCGCAGATTGGTTGGCCGGAGCAGCACCATCTTGCTGCAACTGTAGACACGCCAGGTTAGATATGGCCGAGCACAACGCCTTCTCCCAGGAGTGCCCAGTAAGAAGGAAGTGGGACGCGTTGGCCCGGGCCACCATAGCGTACTGCTGAGGGCGTCCCTGGCGACAATATGGCTACCAACGGAAGCACCCCAACCAAAGAAGAACTGTATCGAGTAGTCCAAGCGAACCTCCAGAGAAGAGACCTAGCAACAAATGAGTTGATGGTCGACGCTAGCAAAAACAAGGTTGCTTTTGCGCTGCTGCAGGAGCCGTACGTGGGTGGGGCAAAAAGGATGAAGGACTACAGGGGCTCGAGAATCTTCCAGAGCACTAGTCAAGGAGAAGGGACTGTGAAGGCGGCCATTGCCGTCTTCGACCACGATATGGAAGTTATCCAGTGCCCAGAATTCACCACAAACAACATCATTGTGGTGAAGATTCGGACTAGTGCATGGGAGATCACTGCTGTGTCCTTCTACTTTGAGCCAGACCAGCCAATACAGCCATACCTGGAGCAGCTTAAGAAAATAGATGAGAAGTTTGGACCTCGAAGGATCATAATGGGAGGGGACTCCAACGCAAAGAGCACTTGGTGGGGCAGCAGTAAGGTGGACCATAGGGGCGAGGAGATGTCGGGAGCGATCGAGGATATGAACTTGCAGATACTCAACAACGGCAATACTCCCACTTTTGACACTATCAGGGGAGGGAAAGCATACACCAGCTTTGTTGATATAACGACCTGCTCAGTGGACTTGTTGGATTTGGTGGAGGACTGGAAAGTCAGGGAGGATATGATAAGCTCGGACCACAACGCAATCACATTTAGGATAAGACTTCAAAAGGCAAAAGGAACTAGCATCAGTAGAACAACTAGACTCTTCAACACCAAAAAGGCTAATTGGAGCCAGTTTCATGAGAAACTGGCCCAATTAAAAATAGAACACAACATAAATGAAATAGAAATAAATAAGATCACAAACACAATAGAGTTAGAACACACCGTAGAGAAATACACAAACACAATAACACAAGTATGTATAGATACAATTCCAAAAAAGAAAACACATGAAGTACTTACCTTGCCGTGGTGGTCCGAGGAACTGACCAAACTGAAGAGATCCGTGAACACCCTGAGACGAAGAATCCGCTACGCAAGACCAGTCCGGAGAGCAAAAGTCGTTGAAGAGTACCTGCAAGAAAAAGAAAGATATGAGACCGAAACAAAGAGAGCACAGATAACCAGCTGGAAGGACTTCTGTGGGAAGCAAGATAGGGAGGGGGTCTGGGAGGGCATCTATAGGGTCATAGGACGAACGATGAAAAGGCAGGAAGACCTACCACTTGTAAAAGCTGGGACCGTGATGAGTCCGAAAGACTCGGTGAAGCTTTTGGCAGAAACCTTTTATCCGGAGGACTTGGAAGAGGAAGACAACGAAGACCATAGGCGAACAAGGCAACTAGCAGCCCGGGTAAATGACTGGAGCCATGCTGAAAAACATGATCCAGCGTTTACAACGGAAGAGCTCAGATTCGCGGTCGATAGTTTCAACCCAAAGAAGGCCCCGGGAGTGGATGGGTTTACAGCAGACATCTGCAAGCACGCCATCTCACAGGAGCCAGCAGTATTCTTGGCACTAGTAAACAAGTGTCTGGAACTGCAACACTTCCCCATCAGCTGGAAGGAGGCAACGGTGGTAGTGCTGCGAAAGCCCGGAAAGGAGGACTACGCAAATCCGAAGTCATACAGACCTATAGGCCTTCTGCCGGTCATGGGCAAGATATATGAAAAAATGATCGTTGGACGTATCAAGTGGCATATCATCCCTCGAATAAGTACTCGCCAGTACGGGTTTATGCCTAAGAGAAGCACCGAGGACTCCCTCTATGATCTAATAAAGTACGTCAAATCGAAACTAAACCAAAAGAAGCTGACAGTGATGGTATCTTTAGACATAGAGGGAGCCTTCGACAGCGCATGGTGGCCCGCTATCCGAACCAGACTGGCTGAGGAAAATTGTCCGGTAAACCTACGGAGAGTAATAGACAGCTACCTCAAGGACAGGGAAGTGAGGGTTAGATATATTGGAAAACAGCACATAAAGGAAACTAACAAAGGGTGCGTCCAAGGATCGATCGGAGGCCCCATCCTGTGGAATCTCCTTCTAGACCCACTGCTGAAGGGCTTGGAACTGCGTGGAGACTATTGCCAGGCCTTCGCGGATGACGTAGTGCTCCTATTCGATGGGGACACCGCGCTGGAAGTGCAACGACAGGCAAATGCCACCCTCGCCTATGTTCGGGAGTGGGGTGTCAAGAATAAACTTAAATTCGCACCGCATAAAACTAATGCAATGGTAATAACACGTAAATTGAAATATGACACACCACTTCTGAGCATGGGCGGGGTTGGCATTGGCATGTCGGAGCAAATTAAGATACTAGGGCTCACCATTGATAGTAAATTGACCTTCAATCAACACGTCACTAATACTTGTAAAAAAGCTTTGAATATTTACAAGCAATTATCTAGAGCGGCAAAAATCAGTTGGGGTCTCCATCCTGAAATTATACGGCTTATATATACTGCTACGGTAGAACCGGTCATACTGTACGCAGCCGGTGCATGGGGGTCAGCAGCTAACAAACAAGGTGTGCAAAAACAGCTCAACGTGGTCCAAAGGGGGTTTGCACAAAAACTTAGTAAGGCGTATCGCACTGCATCCCTAAATTCATCGCTGGTCCTGTCTGGGATACTTCCTCTCGACCTCAGAATACGGGAGGTAACAGCCCTGTATGAGGCCAAGAGGGGAGTACCCCAGACGGTACTAGCGGACAGAGAGATCGAGCGACTGGTGCCATACAGTGAGACGTGGCACCCCGCAGAACATGTGCAACTGGAGTTCAAAAGCCTGATAGACCAACAACAAGTGGACGACCACAGCCACCAAGCAGTAAATATATACACCGATGGCAGTAAGATTGAGGGTAAAGTCGGAGCGGCACTTTCCCTTTGGAAAGGTGACGCCGAGACCAAAGCCCTCAAACTTAAACTGTCATCGTACTGCACGGTCTATCAGGCAGAACTCCTGGCCATATGTAGGGCCACACAGGAAATTACGAAGCGCTCAGAGCTAAGCTTTGGCATCTACAGTGATTCTAGGGCAGCACTAGAGACTGTGGTTAACCAGAGCTCCCTCCATCCTCTCGCAATAGAAGCTCGAAATCACTTGAGAGCAAGCAAACTCCAGAACAAGGAGGTATCCCTGTTTTGGATTAAGGCCCACGCGGGACTAGGGGGGAACGAAAGAGCGGATGAGTTGGCGAAAGAAGCGGCCCTTAACACTAAAAAGAAACCAGACTACGATCGGTGTCCGGTTTCATTCATCAAGCGACAGACCCGTTTAGGCTCGCTTGATGAATGGAACCGGAGGTATAAGTCAGGAGAAACAGCCGCCATTACAAAAATATTCTTCCCGGACGCAATCAATGCATACAAAATTGTCAGGAAATTTGAAGCAACTAGCGCGATGACTCAGGCAATGACGGGGCACGGTGGGTTCTCCGAATACTTGACTCGTTTCAAGTGTAAGGAGGACCCATCGTGCATATGTGAACCGGGTGTAGACGAAACCGCGATGCACGTTTTGTTAGAATGTCCTGCTTACGCACGTAGAAGATATGAAGCCGTACAAATACTCGATTGCGACTTGACACTGGAAAATATAAGCACAATTATGACAGATAACGAAAAAAGACGGACGTTTATAAAATATTGTACTGAAATTGTTAACACGGTAATAAAGAGAAACAAGTAGATTAAGTAAATTATGATGAATGTATATTGTTGAATATATAGATCATGCATAAATGTAAAATAGTAAAAATAAGAAACAAAAACAGAAAGAGTATAATGTAACTATGTACTAAAATAATGTAAAATAAGCAAACAGAATTGTAAAACATGTATTAGAATAAGAACCTTTTAAATGTAATAGAATAAGAACTAAAACTAGGATAAGACAACCCAAAGAAAAAAGGGGTTATATATTGTACATTATTAGTAATAAAGATACCCTGTCCTCAAACCTAAAAAAGTAAAATAAAGTCCTTAACTATGTTAGGGGAACGAGGAAAAAAAAAAAAAAAAAAAAAAAAAAACACAAACCTAACCTAACCTAACCTAACCTAACCTACCTAACCTAACCTAACCTAACCTAACCAAACCTAACACCAACCTAACCAAACCTAACCTAACCTAACCACCCTAACCTAACCAACCTACCCTACCCTAACCTAACCTAAACCTAACCAAACCTAACCTACACCTACCTAACCTAACCTAACCTAACCAAACCTAACCTAACCTAACTAACCTAACCTAACCTAACCTAACCTAACCTAACCTAACCTAACCTAACCTAAC
>OW618050.2:17500-35000 GCA_939531255.2 Thera britannica
ACCTAACCTAACCTAACCTAACCTAACCTAACCTAACCTAACCTAACCTAACCTAACCTAACCTAACCTAACCTAACCTAACCTAACCTAACCTAACCTAACCTAACCTAACCTAACCTAACCTAACCTAACCTAACCTAACCTAACCTAACCTAACCTAACCTAACCTAACCTAACCTAACCTAACCTAACCTAACCTAACCTAACCTAACCTAACCTAACCTAACCTAACCTAACCTAACCTAACCTAACCTAACCTAACCTAACCTAACCTAACCTAACCTAACCTAACCTAACCTAACCTAACCTAACCTAACCTAACCTAACCTAACCTAACCTAACCTAACCTAACCTAACCTAACCTAACCTAACCTAACCTAACCTAACCTAACCTAACCTAACCTAACCTAACCTAACCTAACCTAACCTAACCTAACCTAACCTAACCTAACCTAACCTAACCTAACCTAACCTAACCTAACCTAACCTAACCTAACCTAACCTAACCTAACCTAACCTAACCTAACCTAACCTAACCTAACCTAACCTAACCTAACCTAACCTAACCTAACCTAACCTAACCTAACCTAACCTAACCTAACCTAACCTAACCTAACCTAACCTAACCTAACCTAACCTAACCTAACCTAACCTAACCTAACCTAACCTAACCTAACCTAACCTAACCTAACCTAACCTAACCTAACCTAACCTAACCTAACCTAACCTAACCTAACCTAACCTAACCTAACCTAACCTAACCTAACCTAACCTAACCTAACCTAACCTAACCTAACCTAACCTAACCTAACCTAACCTAACCTAACCTAACCTAACCTAACCTAACCTAACCTAACCTAACCTAACCTAACCTAACCTAACCTAACCTAACCTAACCTAACCTAACCTAACCTAACCTAACCTAACCTAACCTAACCTAACCTAACCTAACCTAACCTAACCTAACCTAACCTAACCTAACCTAACCTAACCTAACCTAACCTAACCTAACCTAACCTAACCTAACCTAACCTAACCTAACCTAACCTAACCTAACCTAACCTAACCTAACCTAACCTAACCTAACCTAACCTAACCTAACCTAACCTAACCTAACCTAACCTAACCTAACCTAACCTAACCTAACCTAACCTAACCTAACCTAACCTAACCTAACCTAACCTAACCTAACCTAACCTAACCTAACCTAACCTAACCTAACCTAACCTAACCTAACCTAACCTAACCTAACCTAACCTAACCTAACCTAACCTAACCTAACCTAACCTAACCTAACCTAACCTAACCTAACCTAACCTAACCTAACCTAACCTAACCTAACCTAACCTAACCTAACCTAACCTAACCTAACCTAACCTAACCTAACCTAACCTAACCTAACCTAACCTAACCTAACCTAACCTAACCTAACCTAACCTAACCTAACCTAACCTAACCTAACCTAACCTAACCTAACCTAACCTAACCTAACCTAACCTAACCTAACCTAACCTAACCTAACCTAACCTAACCTAACCTAACCTAACCTAACCTAACCTAACCTAACCTAACCTAACCTAACCTAACCTAACCTAACCTAACCTAACCTAACCTAACCTAACCTAACCTAACCTAACCTAACCTAACCTAACCTAACCTAACCTAACCTAACCTAACCTAACCTAACCTAACCTAACCTAACCTAACCTAACCTAACCTAACCTAACCTAACCTAACCTAACCTAACCTAACCTAACCTAACCTAACCTAACCTAACCTAACCTAACCTAACCTAACCTAACCTAACCTAACCTAACCTAACCTAACCTAACCTAACCTAACCTAACCTAACCTAACCTAACCTAACCTAACCTAACCTAACCTAACCTAACCTAACCTAACCTAACCTAACCTAACCTAACCTAACCTAACCTAACCTAACCTAACCTAACCTAACCTAACCTAACCTAACCTAACCTAACCTAACCTAACCTAACCTAACCTAACCTAACCTAACCTAACCTAACCTAACCTAACCTAACCTAACCTAACCTAACCTAACCTAACCTAACCTAACCTAACCTAACCTAACCTAACCTAACCTAACCTAACCTAACCTAACCTAACCTAACCTAACCTAACCTAACCTAACCTAACCTAACCTAACCTAACCTAACCTAACCTAACCTAACCTAACCTAACCTAACCTAACCTAACCTAACCTAACCTAACCTAACCTAACCTAACCTAACCTAACCTAACCTAACCTAACCTAACCTAACCTAACCTAACCTAACCTAACCTAACCTAACCTAACCTAACCTAACCTAACCTAACCTAACCTAACCTAACCTAACCTAACCTAACCTAACCTAACCTAACCTAACCTAACCTAACCTAACCTAACCTAACCTAACCTAACCTAACCTAACCTAACCTAACCTAACCTAACCTAACCTAACCTAACCTAACCTAACCTAACCTAACCTAACCTAACCTAACCTAACCTAACCTAACCTAACCTAACCTAACCTAACCTAACCTAACCTAACCTAACCTAACCTAACCTAACCTAACCTAACCTAACCTAACCTAACCTAACCTAACCTAACCTAACCTAACCTAACCTAACCTAACCTAACCTAACCTAACCTAACCTAACCTAACCTAACCTAACCTAACCTAACCTAACCTAACCTAACCTAACCTAACCTAACCTAACCTAACCTAACCTAACCTAACCTAACCTAACCTAACCTAACCTAACCTAACCTAACCTAACCTAACCTAACCTAACCTAACCTAACCTAACCTAACCTAACCTAACCTAACCTAACCTAACCTAACCTAACCTAACCTAACCTAACCTAACCTAACCTAACCTAACCTAACCTAACCTAACCTAACCTAACCTAACCTAACCTAACCTAACCTAACCTAACCTAACCTAACCTAACCTAACCTAACCTAACCTAACCTAACCTAACCTAACCTAACCTAACCTAACCTAACCTAACCTAACCTAACCTAACCTAACCTAACCTAACCTAACCTAACCTAACCTAACCTAACCTAACCTAACCTAACCTAACCTAACCTAACCTAACCTAACCTAACCTAACCTAACCTAACCTAACCTAACCTAACCTAACCTAACCTAACCTAACCTAACCTAACCTAACCTAACCTAACCTAACCTAACCTAACCTAACCTAACCTAACCTAACCTAACCTAACCTAACCTAACCTAACCTAACCTAACCTAACCTAACCTAACCTAACCTAACCTAACCTAACCTAACCTAACCTAACCTAACCTAACCTAACCTAACCTAACCTAACCTAACCTAACCTAACCTAACCTAACCTAACCTAACCTAACCTAACCTAACCTAACCTAACCTAACCTAACCTAACCTAACCTAACCTAACCTAACCTAACCTAACCTAACCTAACCTAACCTAACCTAACCTAACCTAACCTAACCTAACCTAACCTAACCTAACCTAACCTAACCTAACCTAACCTAACCTAACCTAACCTAACCTAACCTAACCTAACCTAACCTAACCTAACCTAACCTAACCTAACCTAACCTAACCTAACCTAACCTAACCTAACCTAACCTAACCTAACCTAACCTAACCTAACCTAACCTAACCTAACCTAACCTAACCTAACCTAACCTAACCTAACCTAACCTAACCTAACCTAACCTAACCTAACCTAACCTAACCTAACCTAACCTAACCTAACCTAACCTAACCTAACCTAACCTAACCTAACCTAACCTAACCTAACCTAACCTAACCTAACCTAACCTAACCTAACCTAACCTAACCTAACCTAACCTAACCTAACCTAACCTAACCTAACCTAACCTAACCTAACCTAACCTAACCTAACCTAACCTAACCTAACCTAACCTAACCTAACCTAACCTAACCTAACCTAACCTAACCTAACCTAACCTAACCTAACCTAACCTAACCTAACCTAACCTAACCTAACCTAACCTAACCTAACCTAACCTAACCTAACCTAACCTAACCTAACCTAACCTAACCTAACCTAACCTAACCTAACCTAACCTAACCTAACCTAACCTAACCTAACCTAACCTAACCTAACCTAACCTAACCTAACCTAACCTAACCTAACCTAACCTAACCTAACCTAACCTAACCTAACCTAACCTAACCTAACCTAACCTAACCTAACCTAACCTAACCTAACCTAACCTAACCTAACCTAACCTAACCTAACCTAACCTAACCTAACCTAACCTAACCTAACCTAACCTAACCTAACCTAACCTAACCTAACCTAACCTAACCTAACCTAACCTAACCTAACCTAACCTAACCTAACCTAACCTAACCTAACCTAACCTAACCTAACCTAACCTAACCTAACCTAACCTAACCTAACCTAACCTAACCTAACCTAACCTAACCTAACCTAACCTAACCTAACCTAACCTAACCTAACCTAACCTAACCTAACCTAACCTAACCTAACCTAACCTAACCTAACCTAACCTAACCTAACCTAACCTAACCTAACCTAACCTAACCTAACCTAACCTAACCTAACCTAACCTAACCTAACCTAACCTAACCTAACCTAACCTAACCTAACCTAACCTAACCTAACCTAACCTAACCTAACCTAACCTAACCTAACCTAACCTAACCTAACCTAACCTAACCTAACCTAACCTAACCTAACCTAACCTAACCTAACCTAACCTAACCTAACCTAACCTAACCTAACCTAACCTAACCTAACCTAACCTAACCTAACCTAACCTAACCTAACCTAACCTAACCTAACCTAACCTAACCTAACCTAACCTAACCTAACCTAACCTAACCTAACCTAACCTAACCTAACCTAACCTAACCTAACCTAACCTAACCTAACCTAACCTAACCTAACCTAACCTAACCTAACCTAACCTAACCTAACCTAACCTAACCTAACCTAACCTAACCTAACCTAACCTAACCTAACCTAACCTAACCTAACCTAACCTAACCTAACCTAACCTAACCTAACCTAACCTAACCTAACCTAACCTAACCTAACCTAACCTAACCTAACCTAACCTAACCTAACCTAACCTAACCTAACCTAACCTAACCTAACCTAACCTAACCTAACCTAACCTAACCTAACCTAACCTAACCTAACCTAACCTAACCTAACCTAACCTAACCTAACCTAACCTAACCTAACCTAACCTAACCTAACCTAACCTAACCTAACCTAACCTAACCTAACCTAACCTAACCTAACCTAACCTAACCTAACCTAACCTAACCTAACCTAACCTAACCTAACCTAACCTAACCTAACCTAACCTAACCTAACCTAACCTAACCTAACCTAACCTAACCTAACCTAACCTAACCTAACCTAACCTAACCTAACCTAACCTAACCTAACCTAACCTAACCTAACCTAACCTAACCTAACCTAACCTAACCTAACCTAACCTAACCTAACCTAACCTAACCTAACCTAACCTAACCTAACCTAACCTAACCTAACCTAACCTAACCTAACCTAACCTAACCTAACCTAACCTAACCTAACCTAACCTAACCTAACCTAACCTAACCTAACCTAACCTAACCTAACCTAACCTAACCTAACCTAACCTAACCTAACCTAACCTAACCTAACCTAACCTAACCTAACCTAACCTAACCTAACCTAACCTAACCTAACCTAACCTAACCTAACCTAACCTAACCTAACCTAACCTAACCTAACCTAACCTAACCTAACCTAACCTAACCTAACCTAACCTAACCTAACCTAACCTAACCTAACCTAACCTAACCTAACCTAACCTAACCTAACCTAACCTAACCTAACCTAACCTAACCTAACCTAACCTAACCTAACCTAACCTAACCTAACCTAACCTAACCTAACCTAACCTAACCTAACCTAACCTAACCTAACCTAACCTAACCTAACCTAACCTAACCTAACCTAACCTAACCTAACCTAACCTAACCTAACCTAACCTAACCTAACCTAACCTAACCTAACCTAACCTAACCTAACCTAACCTAACCTAACCTAACCTAACCTAACCTAACCTAACCTAACCTAACCTAACCTAACCTAACCTAACCTAACCTAACCTAACCTAACCTAACCTAACCTAACCTAACCTAACCTAACCTAACCTAACCTAACCTAACCTAACCTAACCTAACCTAACCTAACCTAACCTAACCTAACCTAACCTAACCTAACCTAACCTAACCTAACCTAACCTAACCTAACCTAACCTAACCTAACCTAACCTAACCTAACCTAACCTAACCTAACCTAACCTAACCTAACCTAACCTAACCTAACCTAACCTAACCTAACCTAACCTAACCTAACCTAACCTAACCTAACCTAACCTAACCTAACCTAACCTAACCTAACCTAACCTAACCTAACCTAACCTAACCTAACCTAACCTAACCTAACCTAACCTAACCTAACCTAACCTAACCTAACCTAACCTAACCTAACCTAACCTAACCTAACCTAACCTAACCTAACCTAACCTAACCTAACCTAACCTAACCTAACCTAACCTAACCTAACCTAACCTAACCTAACCTAACCTAACCTAACCTAACCTAACCTAACCTAACCTAACCTAACCTAACCTAACCTAACCTAACCTAACCTAACCTAACCTAACCTAACCTAACCTAACCTAACCTAACCTAACCTAACCTAACCTAACCTAACCTAACCTAACCTAACCTAACCTAACCCAGTCCGCTGCCAACCGCGGTCGAGAGCGCCACGAAATAGAGCCGCTCCGCGATTTTAAATCACGAAAAATAGAAAAAAGTGCGAAATTACTACCGTGCGACACACCAAAAGAAGCGGACAGACGAGGCGCACCCGCCTGTGTTCTTATTTTTTCGATAAGTGAAGTTTTGGTGAAGTGACAAACAGAAAAGTGATTTTACAAAAAATTTTGATTTTAAAAGTGAAATTACGCGAGTTTGGCAGCGACGACCTACACCTTTTTTGACACCCCTGGAAAGGCCTCCAGGAGTACTACAAGACTGCTGTTTCTGCCGATTTTTTCCGCGCAAGAGTGCGGAGAAAACGGCAAAAAAACAAGTACCACGTGGCCACGAGGTCAGTGACCCAGGGCTGTGCGGCTGGATTTGACAACGGGATCACCTGGACACTGCGGCGAGGACTCCGGAGGCACTTCAAGATCTTCTCTAAGTTAAGAATTGGCTGAGATATTGATTTTTCTAAATTTTTTATTTTTTCACATTATTCAAAAAATTCTATCTCTCTCAAAACCTCTTTTACCATATATTTTTAAATTCAATAGTAATAGATATTCAGGTCCTCTACCACATATAAAAGTTTCGACATACATCGATCAGCTGGTTTTTACGTTATCAATTTTGTAAATATTGTAATTTTTAAATTTCTCCAAAATTAATTTTAAAATTTTTCTGTGAATGCAATATTTTAGCACTTAATTTATTAATTGTAAATTACTTTTTCCGGAAAAAATCCGAAGTAAATTCAATTTTTTATGAATATTTTTGTAAAAATCTTGGCAATTTCTGCTTTTAAAAATCAGGGATTGATTCTAAAATCTTGTAGGGGTGAGTTCTGAAAAGGACTCAGCGAGACCTTTCTAACGAGTCCAAACTCGGCCCGATTCGGACCAAAACTGATAAAGTTAGGACAAAGACGGCCATTTTGGCGGCCATCTTGAAATTTTAAATTTGTGCATAACTTAGGATTTAAGCGTCGTAGCGAAACGGGATTTTCTGTAGTGGCATCGGCTGGACCTGCTACACCTGAAAAGCTGAAAAATATAGACTCTACAGACACTTGGTAGAGCTGCCACCAAGAAATTCGCATTGTATATTTTGTTCCTTCAGACGAGTTTATAGAGTCTTCTTTGGTATAGAGACACTTGGTAGAGCTGACACCAAGAAAGTTTTTACTTTATTTGTTATTTTGACGAATTGATATTGTAGGTATATTGATAGTAATTTTGCTTTTGGAGTTAGTGTTTGGTTGAAGACCGCCCAAGTTAGACCATATCAACCGTTCTATTAGAAACTGAGGCAGCAGTTAGCAATAACAATCGCTCGAACACCAGCAACACTCACGAGCTCTACATTTGTAGAGTTAAAAATAAATTAGATAGTTAATTAAAGTAAACACTTACCAACTGGTCGACTGGACCCGGACGATCGGTTTCTGGTAATCGAAGACAGCATCTGAAACAAAAAGATAAAAATTAGTTAGGTTACACATAATACACATTTTATTTTATATACAACTTTTACAAACATTTATTTTATTACCTGTATAATTTGACGCGTTCCACTGACTAACCAGAAGATGTTTGGCTTTCGTACCCCTGTAAAAGGAGCCAGGAGCGTAGACGAGATCTCCCCAAACCCTAAAATGACACAGGACTTACCCATCGACCCAAAACCCGGCCCGAGTGTAAGAAGGAGCATAGGGGAATGGGAATCAGGGAAGTCCGACGCAATCCCCAAGACCCAGAACTCTACGAAGAGCACTACACCCGTGGAAACCCAGAGACCCAAACCGAAAGGGACACTCTCGCAAGAGAGTAGGGCACCAGCCCAAAGAACATCGACGGAGACCACGGGTGGCTCCCCACGACTGGAGTCAAAACAAGGCGACCGGATGGTGGAAGCTAGAGCCTGCGTCACAAGAGCCAAACTATACCTAGGGAACTCGAGAAACATCAAAACCGAGATAAAAAACGTAGTAACGCAGGAAATAGACAGGCTTTACCAGCTTGTCAAAGAGGCGGTAAGTGTCAAGGGAAAGGGACAGAAGAAAGCGAGCGACCCTGGAAAACAACAAGAGAACGAGCCACCTAAGGCAGAAGAAAGAACGAACGAAAGGGACAGGGAAGGAGAGGAAAGGAGGACAGAAAGGATAGAGAAAGAGGATGAAATAATTAGAAAGATAGTAGAGCATGGAAAGTTACTTGAGGATCACAGGAAGGAAATGGAGAAGCTGACAGAAGTGATGAAGACGCAGCAAGAGACCCACACGAACAGAGGCTCCTACGCAAGTGTAACTGCGGGCTCCCCAAAACAGCCTCTAGAAAATACTGCCATGCACTCCATCATTATATCCTCGAAGGATGAGCAGGAGACAGGGGACCAGGTGTTTGAAAGGATAAGGAAGGTTGTGAACGCAGCGGAAGAGGGAACGAAGATTGACAAAATTAGGAAAGCAAAAGATAGGAAGATAATTGTAGGATGCCAAAACGAGGAAGAACTGAAAAAGGTCAAGGAAAGGATAGCAGAAAGGGAAGGGCAGCTCAACATAGAGGATATCAAGAATAAAGATCCGCTTGTTATCCTCTACGGAGTTCTGCAGTGCCATACGGATGAAGACATCATTAAAGCCATCCGCACACAGAACGGACACCTGCTGAGGGGCGTGAGTGGCGAGGACGACCGCATGGAAGTACGCTTCCGCCGCAAAGCGAGGAACCCGCTCATCTCCCACGTCGTCATTAAGGTCTCGCCCCGGCTGTGGCAATGCCTCGCAAGCGCGGGGACTGTATACATCGACATGCAGAGGATCAGAGTCGCCGACCAGTCCCCCCTAGTACAGTGCTCGCGCTGTCTAGGGTACGGACACGGGCGGCGGTTCTGCACCGAGGCAGTCGATGTATGCAGCCACTGCGGTGGAGCACACCTCAAGCCGGAGTGCCCTGACTGGCTGAGCGACGCCACCCCCTGCTGCGTTAACTGTGTGAAGACCAAGGCCGCTAAGACTGACCACGGCGCCTTTAGCAATGAATGCCCGGTGAGGCGCAAGTGGGAGGCACTGGCGAGATCCACCGTGGCGTATTGCTGAGGGCGTCCTTTACAAAGTCATTCAAGCAAACCTCAGAAAGGATCAGTTAGCGACAGACGAGGCCTTCATTGAGGCCGCAAAATGTAAGGCAGCAGTCCTCCTCCTACAGGAACCATATGTGGGGTCACAAAAATTATTAAAGGGTTATCCAGGCGCCAGGATCTACCAGAACCTAGAACAGGGCGGGATGGTGAAGGCGGCGATAGCTGTTCTAGACTCTACCTTAGACGTCATCCAATACCCGCAATTCACCACCAAAAACATTGCCGTACTGGGAATCCGAACAACCGCCTGGAAGATCAACCTGGTCTCCATATACCTGGAAGGCGATCAGCCCTTGGAACCTTACCTAGAGCACCTGGGCAAGGTACTCAACGAGTTAGGCCCAAACAGGCTGATCATTGGAGGTGACGCAAACTCCTGGAACATCTGGTGGGGAAGCGTCAGGACCAACTCCAGAGGGGAGGACCTCATGAAGTTCCTCGACGAACACGGGCTACAGGTGCTCAACGACGGCTCAAAGCCTACTTTTGACACGATCAGAGGCGACCGGCGATACACCAGCCACGTAGATATAACAGTCTGCTCGGAGGACATGCTCACCCTGGTGGAGGGATGGACCGTCGTTGAGAGCATGACGAGCTCGGACCACAACGGCATGACATTCAACATACAGCTACACAAAGCACACGGGACACAGATCACGCGCACAACAAGACTCTACAATACAAAGAAAGCAAATTGGGCCCAATTCCATGAGGAATTGGACCAATTTAAAGCAGACCACCAACTCACACTCAGAGAAGTAGAGCACACACACAACACACAACAAATAGAAGCAGTCATACACACATACACACAAGCAATCACACACGCATGCACACACACCATACCAGCTAAAAAACACACACAAATACTTACAATCCCGTGGTGGTCCGAAGAGCTCGCGCAGCTGAAGAGGGAAGTCGCCACCAGGAAGCGAAGAATAAAGGGTACAGCACCAGTCCGAAGAGCAAGAGTCGTTGAAGAGTACCTGAAAAAGAAAGAAGAATATGAGTCGGAGGTAGATAAGGCAAAAGTGCAGAGCTGGAGGAATTTTTGTAGCAGGCAGGACAGGGAAGGAGTCTGGGAGGGTATATACAGAGTAATAGGAAGGACTAGGAAAAGGGTAGAAGATGAGCCACTCAGGATTGAGGGCAAAGTGTTGGACGCCAAAGGCTCCGTGAAAGCTCTAGCGGACGCATTTTATCCAGAAGACCTCACGGAAAGCGACAACACGGAGCATCGCAGAATAAGAGCTGAAGCGGAGATGGTGAACAGTGGACAACAAGCTGAGCCCTGCGACCCACCGTTCACGGCGACCGAGCTAAAAGCTGCGATAAATGCCTTCAACCCTAAGAAAGCCCCTGGAGCAGATGGCTTCACCGTCGACATATGTGCAGAAGCCATCAAGAACGACCCGGCAATGTTTCTGGCCATTTTAAATAAATGCCTTGAGCAAGCGCATTTCCCGGATCCCTGGAAGGAGGCCACAGTGATAGTGTTGCGAAAACCCGGAAAAGACTCCTACACCACCCCAAAGTCGTACAGGCCTATCGGACTCCTCCCAGTGTTGGGGAAAATCTTCGAAAAGATGCTGGTCAACCGGATCAAGTTCTACTTAGTGCCAAGGCTGAGCTTTCGACAGTACGGATTCATGCCCCAGAAGAGCACCGAAGACGCCCTCTATAACCTAATGCGACACATCAACACAAAGCTCGAGCAAAAGAGGATGCTGACACTCGTGTCGTTGGATATAGAGGGGGCCTTCGACAGCGCATGGTGGCCAGCCATCAGAGTCCGACTGGCGGAGGAGAAGTGTCCGGTCAACTTAAGACGTGTAATAGACAGCTATCTCCGGAACCGAAGAGTTAAGGTCCGATACGCTGGAGAGGAGTACGCCAAGCGTACAGAGAAAGGGTGCGTGCAGGGGTCAATCGGTGGCCCCATCCTGTGGAACCTGCTCCTGGACCCCCTCCTGAAGAACCTGGAACAAAGAGGTGATTACGTGCAGGCTTTCGCGGACGACGTGGTGCTTCTCTTCGATGGTGAGACGTCGCTAGAGATCGAAAGACAGGCCAATGCCGCGCTCGAACATGTTCGGGCGTGGGGAGTCCGTAACAAACTGAGATTTGCGCCACACAAGACCATGGCTATGGTGATTACGCGCAAACTCAGGTACGACTCTCCGCGCCTTAGCATGGGCGGGATCGACATTGGCCTGTCAAAAGAGATCAAACTGCTTGGTCTCACCATCGACGAGAAGCTGACTTTTAACTCGCATGCCGCGAACGTCTGCCGTAAAGCGCTAAGGTTTTACAACCACCTGTCCCGAGCGGCCAAAGTGAGCTGGGGCCTACAGCCCGAAGTCATCAGGACGCTGTACACTGCTGTGGTAGAGCCCACGATCATGTACGCGGCCAGCGTGTGGGCACCCGCCACAGAGAAGATATGCGTGAGGAAGGAGCTGGACACGGTGCAGCGTGGTTTTGCGCAGAAGATCGTTAAGGCGTACAGGACGGTCTCACTCAACTCGGCGCTATTGCTTGCTGGGTTGCTTCCGCTGGACATGAGAGTCAGGGAAGCAGCCTCGCTTTATAAAGTAAAGAAAGGTCACACCCAGCAAGTAATAGGAGATCGAGAGATTGAGACACCAGTGCCATACGCAGCCATGCCGCACCCTGCACTGCAGAAGGAGCTGAAATTCACCTGCGTGGAGGACGGTGCAGCATTGGACCAGAACCTCGACACCCACCTTAACATCTTTACGGACGGGAGTAAGATTCAGGGTAGAGTTGGCGCAGCGCTATCTATTAGAATCGGCGCCACAGAGATCAGTTCCCGTAAACTGAGGCTGGATGAATGCTGCACCGTCTACCAGGCAGAGCTGCTTGCTCTGTCGGCAGCCACGGGCGAGGCGCTGAAAAGGCTGCAACCAAGTTGCAGCATTTTCAGCGATTCACGCTCAGCTCTTGAGAGCATAACCAACCTGACTTCCCCCCATCCCCTCGCAGTACAGATTAGAGAAGAAATAACTCAACTGAATAATCTGGACAAAATAGTGAAGTTATTTTGGATCAAGGCTCACGCGGGGATGGAGGGAAATGAGAGAGCCGATGAGTTGGCAAAAAGTGCAGCGCTGCACCTGAAGGTGAAGCCAAAATTCGACAGCTGCCCGGTTTCATTCGCAAAGCGAGAAATCAGACGAGACTCGCTTTGCGAATGGAACAATCGTTATGGTAGAGCCCAACAGGGAGCGGTCACAAGGGTCTTCTTCCCAAATGCAGTAAAGGCGTATCGACTGGTGAAATCGTTAACTCTATGCCCCACCACTGTCCAACTCTTCACAGGACACGGCGGGTTCTCCTCATACTTGCATCGTTTCAAGTGTAGGGATAGTCCGTCGTGTCCTTGCGACCCTAATGTAGAAGAGAGCGTGTTGCACCTAATAACCTGCTGCCCCAGATTCGGGATAGAACGGCTGAACTTGGAAATAGAAATAGGTAAATGTTTAGAAATAGAAAATTTGGCAACAATAATAGAGGATAAAAAGATAAGAGAGAAGTTTCTAAAGTATTGTATAAAGATAGTTAAGATAGTAGCAAATAAAAATAAGTAGTAATAAGGTAGCACAATTATGTAATTTTAGTTATATAATATTGTGTCCATTTATAATGTAGTAGATAAGAAAGAAACGTAGTTATAGTAAGATAAATAAAGTAAACCCCTGTTTTTCATCCCATAATAAAGATTAAAACAAGAAAAGTAGAGTAAATGTAAAATAGGAAAGAAAGCGGATGGATGAAAAAAGATATAGTATGAAGAATGACTGTGCGAGAGGCATACAAGCGAGAACTGGAATAAAAGAGTTGCGTTGACAATGTGCCTGGTTACGCCAGGGGATAAGTAAAAAAAAAAAAAAAAAAAAAAAAAAAAAAAAAAAAAAAAAAAAAAAACCTAACCTAACCTAACCTAACCTAACCTAACCTAACCTAACCTAACCTAACCTAACCTAACCTAACCTAACCTAACCTAACCTAACCTAACCTAACCTAACCTAACCTAACCTAACCTAACCTAACCTAACCTAACCTAACCTAACCTAACCTTACCTAACCTAACCTAACCTAACCACTTGGTGGGGTAGTAAAAAGGTTGATGACAGGGGGGAGGATATGGCTGGGACAATGGAAGAGCTGGATTTGCAGGTGCTCAACGAAGGGGACACCCCAACGTTCGCCACAGTGCGAGGAAACCAAACCTACACCAGCTTCGTGGACATCACGGCCTGCACAACCAACCTACTGGACCTCTAACCTAACCTAACCTAACCTAACCTAACCTAACCTAACCTAACCTAACCTAACCTAACCTAACCTAACCTAACCTAACCTAACCTAACCTAACCTAACCTAACCTAACCTAACCTAACCTAACCTAACCTAACCTAACCTAACCGGAACCGATACCGGAAAGGTTTCCAAACAAAACCGCAGAGGCAAAGGCCTGCTTTACCAAGGTGATCACCAACCTCGACAACTCGAGGAACCTAAAGACCGACATAAAAACAAACGTCACTCAAGCGGCAAAACGGCTCTTCGAGCTGGTCAAGGAAGCTGAAGCAAAGGCAGGAAAAATTCTAGACATACATCCTGCCGATAGCAGCAACCCTCCGCCTTCCATTCCTCCTGCCACCAGATCGGAACCTGAGGTGGAACTGATCAGGAGATTGGAGGAGCACAGCAAGCTACTAAAAGAAGGGAACGAAAGGATGGAAGGATTGAAGGATGCTTTGAGCAAGCAGCAGAAGACCTTAGAGGAGATCACTTACGCGGGTGTAACAGCTGGTCCCGCGAAGAGACTGCCCATACCTCAGACCGCGCTACACTCGGTAGTGATTTCCTCAAAAGATGAAACTGAGACCGGGGATGAAGTCCTAAACAGGGTTAGAGAGGCAGTAAATGCTAGAGATGGGTGGATCAAGGTTGACAGAGTAAGAAAAGCAAGGGACAGAAAAATCATAGTTGGATGTGCATCTGAGGAGGAAAGGCAAAAGGTGAAGGAAAGGCTGAAGAAAGCGGAATCACACCTCCATGTCGAGGAAGTAAAAAACAAAGACCCTCTTCTGATCCTCAGGGACGTCCTTCAGTTCAACAGTGACGAAGACGTCCTGAACGCCCTGAGGACTCAGAATGGATTTATATTTCAAGGCCTCGACACGGAGGATAACAGAGTAGAAATTCGATACAGAAAAAGAACCAGAAACCAGCATACCTGCCATATAGTTCTTAGGGTGTCCCCGAAGGTGTGGAATCGGATGATGGATGCAGAAGATGTCCGTATCGACCTCCAACGAATAAAGATTGCAGACCAGTCACCCCTTGTGCAATGTTCGTTGTGCCTGGGATACGGGCATGGCAGGCGCTACTGCAAGGAGTCCGTCGAAAAGTGCAGCCACTGTGGGGGTCCACACATGAAGGCTGACTGCGTGGACTGGCTCGCCGGAGCGGCCCCATCGTGCTGCAACTGTAGGCATGCGAAGCTGGACGTGACAGAGCACAACGCTTTTAGCCAGGAGTGCCCAATTAGGCGAAAATGGGATGCCCTTGCACGAGCTACCGTAGCGTACTGCTAAGGGCGTCAATACGGCAAATTCAACCTGTACCAATAAAAAACCCTACTTAGTGGCCCAGGCAAATCTACAAAGAAAAGAACTCGCAACCTATGAACTCATGGTAAAAGCAGGCGAAAGGAAAATTACTCTTGCACTGCTCCAGGAACCGTACGTGGGTGGGGTTAGAAGTATGAAGAGCTACAGAGGGGCCAGGATCTACCAGTGCACTGAACAAGGAGAAGGGACCGTCAAAGCAGCAATAGCTGTCTTTGATCAGGAAATTGACGTTTTGCAATACCCGAAACTCACCACAAACAACATCGTAGTGGTGAGGATCCGCACCAGTGCCTGGGAGATCACAGCAGTCTCTTACTACTTCGAGCCAGACCAGCCCATAGAACCGTACCTGGAGCAGCTCAAGAGAATAGAAGAAGAGCTTGGGCCTACTAAACTTTTAATGGGAGGCGACACCAACGCGAAGAGTCCTTGGTGGGGGAGTAAAGTAGTGGACAGCAGGGGAGAAGATATGGCTGGGGCCTTGGAGGAGATGAGCTTGCACATACTCAACGAGGGCAACACTCCTACCTTCGATACAATTAGAGGAAACCAGGCGTACACCAGCCATGTCGATGTGACGGCCTGCACTGAGGACCTGCTCAGTCTGGTGGAAGACTGGAGAGTCGAGGAAGACTTGGTGAGCTCGGACCACAACGGCATCACTTTCAAAATTAAACTCGTAAAATCAATAGGAACTAACGTAGACAGAACAACCAGAATTTATAACACCAAAAAAGCAAATTGGAGTCAGTTTTTTGAAAAACTGGACCAATTTAAAATAGAGGAAAACATCACAAAAACTGAAATAGAAAAAATCAATAGTAAGGAAGAGTTAGAAGAAACAGTAACAAAATACATGAAAATAGTTAAACAAGCATGCATAGAAACCATACCCTTGAAGAAAAAACATGAAAAACTTACCCTGCCGTGGTGGTCCGAAGAACTCGCTAACATGAAGAAGAAGGTCACCACAATGAGACGTAGAATCCGATGTGCAGCGCCGGTCCGGAAAGAAAAGGTCATCCAGGAGTACCTGAAAGAAAAAG
The DNA here is from genome assembly GCA_939531255.2 of Thera britannica. Taxonomy (NCBI): domain Eukaryota; kingdom Metazoa; phylum Arthropoda; class Insecta; order Lepidoptera; family Geometridae; genus Thera; species Thera britannica. Next base: position 34,179 of record OW618050.2, read on the forward strand.
AAAACTATGAGGTTGAAGCCAAGAAAGCTCAGATAAGGAGTTGGAAAGGGTTCTGTGAGAAGCAGGATAAGGAGGGACTTTGGGAGGGGATTTACAGAGTGATAGGGAAAACGACAAAAAGGCCAGAGGATCTGCCTTTGGAAGAGGATGGACGAATACTGGATCCAAAGGGGTCCGTCAGACTGCTGGCTGAGACGTTCTATCCTGAGGACACAGAGCATGGAGAAAGCGAAATCCATAAGCAGACTAGAGAAAAAGCGAACCAAGTAAACGGCTGGAGCCATGGTGAAAAACATGACCCACCGTTTACCAAGGAAGAGCTACGAGCTGCAACAGAGAGCTTTAATCCAAAAAAAGCCCCTGGTCGGGATGGATTCACGGCTGACATCTGCCGCCGTGTCGTGTTCTGCGACCTTGAACTGAACCTCACGATGTTCAATAAATGCCTGGAACATAACCACTTTCCCAACATCTGGAAGGAGGCCACGGTAGTAGTGCTCAGAAAGCCAGGAAAGGACACGTACACAAAGCCCAAGTCCTATAGACCCATAGGCCTCCTACCGGTGATGGGAAAGATTCTGGAGAAGGTGATAGTGAGAAGGTTAAAGTGGCACTTACTCCCTAGAATGAGCCCCCGCCAATACGGTTTCATGCCCCAGAAGAGCACCGAAGACTCCCTCTATGACCTAATGAATCACATACGCAGAAAATTGGATGCGAAAAAACTTATCACGATGATATCACTGGACATAGAGGGAGCCTTCGATAGCGCATGGTGGCCCGCTATCAAAGCTCGGTTGGCGGAGGAAGAATGCCCTGTCA
>OW618050.2:42500-55000 GCA_939531255.2 Thera britannica
AACCTAACCTAACCTAACCTAACCTAACCTAACCTAACCTAACCTAACCTAACCTAACCTAACCTAACCTAACCTAACCTAACCTAACCTAACCTAACCTAACCTAACCTAACCTAACCTAACCTAACCTAACCTAACCTAACCTAACCTAACCTAACCTAACCTAACCTAACCTAACCTAACCTAACCTAACCTAACCTAACCTAACCTAACCTAACCTAACCTAACCTAACCTAACCTAACCTAACCTAACCTAACCTAACCTAACCTAACCTAACCTAACCTAACCTAACCTAACCTAACCTAACCTAACCTAACCTAACCTAACCTAACCTAACCTAACCTAACCTAACCTAACCTAACCTAACCTAACCTAACCTAACCTAACCTAACCTAACCTAACCTAACCTAACCTAACCTAACCTAACCTAACCTAACCTAACCTAACCTAACCTAACCTAACCTAACCTAACCTAACCTAACCTAACCTAACCTAACCTAACCTAACCTAACCTAACCTAACCTAACCTAACCTAACCTAACCTAACCTAACCTAACCTAACCTAACCTAACCTAACCTAACCTAACCTAACCTAACCTAACCTAACCTAACCTAACCTAACCTAACCTAACCTAACCTAACCTAACCTAACCTAACCTAACCTAACCTAACCTAACCTAACCTAACCTAACCTAACCTAACCTAACCTAACCTAACCTAACCTAACCTAACCTAACCTAACCTAACCTAACCTAACCTAACCTAACCTAACCTAACCTAACCTAACCTAACCTAACCTAACCTAACCTAACCTAACCTAACCTAACCTAACCTAACCTAACCTAACCTAACCTAACCTAACCTAACCTAACCTAACCTAACCTAACCTAACCTAACCTAACCTAACCTAACCTAACCTAACCTAACCTAACCTAACCTAACCTAACCTAACCTAACCTAACCTAACCTAACCTAACCTAACCTAACCTAACCTAACCTAACCTAACCTAACCTAACCTAACCTAACCTAACCACACACCGCTCCCACCCGCGGTCGAGAGCGCCACGTTTTTGAGCATCTCCGCGCCAAAAAATCCTTTAAAAATAGCAAAAAGTGTGCAAATTACAAGTGCGATACGTCAAAAGTTGCGGGAAGTTGAGGCGCACGCGCCAGTGAAAACCGCAAAGTTGAAAGTGAAGTGCACGCAAAGTTACGAGTGAAGAACTCGTTTTTTCATAATTTTTAAAGTTAAAAGGCGAGATTTCTCAAATTCTGCAGCGGTAACCTACGATTTTTATTGCGCCCCCAAAAGGGCCTCCTGGAGTTCTACACATTTGCTGCTTTTGCCGATTTTTTCCGTGCAGGAGCACGGAATTAAAGGCAAAAAAACAAAAACCACGTGGCCGCGAGGTCACCGATCCAGTGCTGCCAGAACAAAACTGAAGACGGGCCCTGAAGAGGATTCTGGAGAGCAGCCGGGAGGCACTTCAAGATTTAAATTCGGATAAGTTTTGACTGAATTATTAGCTTTTCAAAATTTTCAATTTTTCAAAATTTTCTATCTCTTCCAAATTATCTACAACATATATTTTTTAAATTCATTTTAAATAGATCTTAGGGTCTTCTACCATATATAAAAAATTTGGCATAGGTTTATCAACTGGTTTTTAAGTTATAGATTTTTAAAATTTCCACGTGTACACGAGGTACCCTTATTTTAAGGGTTAGAAACTAAGTTGTTTTAGGGTCACCTGGTGGATATTTATTGTAAGCTGTTTGTAAATTTTTGTATGTTTTTGGCGAAAATTCGCGAAAATAGGGCTTTTTTAGCGAAATAATTTGTGTTTTTAGGGATTATTAAATCAGGGGGGGGTTTTATCAATTTGTTGTAAAGCTCAAGTTACTGTGTGAATCTAGCTCTTTTAAACAAGCCCAAACACGACTCGATTCGGACGAAAGGGGCCGAAGTTAGACTTTTGGCGGCCATATTGGACGCCATCTTGGATTGTTTAAAGGGGCTGTAACTCTGCGACGGATAGTCCGATTGGAGAGGGATTTTCTGTATTGGTATAGCCGTCACCCCCGTCTTTTAAAAAGTGCGGCTGGAACTCTATATAGAGTCCTACTTTTTTAAGCTTAACCAGGCAGCTAAGGTTGTAGACTGTACTGAGTCAAAGACCTTGCTCGAAACCGCGACGCTCTACGACCAAAGCTCGCGAAGTTGTGGGAGGTTTTGTAAAGTGGCGGCCATCTTGTCCGCCATCTTGGAAAGTTTAGAGTTGGCATAACTTCAGCTAGAGTGGTCCGATTGGGTCGCGGTTTCCAGGGCTGATACTGTCATCCCTCCCTCTCTTTTTTGACCTAGGTAGTGACTCTAGGTAGAGCCAACATTTTTTGACTCTACCTTAGGTGGTGAGGACGTAGGCAGTAACGAGACAGGCACTCCTGTCAAAAACTCGACGCTCTGGGAGCTATTTTGACGGAGATACGGTGGTTATAGACTTTGGCGGCCATTTTGTCCGCCATCTTGGAAAAACTGAAAGCTTCATATCTCGCGAACCGTACCTCCGATTTGATCGCGGTTTTCTGTATGTTATAGGTCATTTACAGGCCTTTACATTAATTTATATAGATCGACTCTAGGTAGAGTCATAATCTTTTTTCTTGACAAAAATTGTTTTCAACGCCCAGGTGGCAGAGGGTCATTGGAGTAGTAACCCCAGTACTTGGTAGAGTCAACTACGTAGAAAAAGCACTTACCATACGTAGATACCTGTGTCCTGACGTGGGTTGACTGGCGCATCACCGGAACCTGAAACAGAGCAAAAAATTAGATCGGTGTGAGTGACTCTACATAGGTAGAGTACTTACCTTGTTGCACTTATTGGTGCCGAGTGGTGTCCAAACGTTGGCTGACTGCTAAGCTGCACGGGATAACCTGGAAAAGAAAGATTAGGACTAGTTTAATTTTGACAAATAGTATTTTATTATTTATTGTGTAACTTTTACTGACCATTTTAAAACTTTTACAAACCTTTTATTTTATTTCTGTGTACTGAGTCGTAGTGTAATAGACTTTCCTTTAACGCGCCGACATGTTCGGAATTCGCACTCCTGTGAAACCGCCAGGGGACAAGACAGTCCCTAGCCCCCAAAAAACCCCCGACCAGACAGAGAAGGCAGGACCTTCTGGCGTATTGACCAAAGCTTCGGGGGTGAGGCGAAGCATAGGTGAATGGGAGTCGGGTAAAACCGTTACCAAATGCAAGGCCACAACCACTCCGAAGAAGGCTGGACCGGTTCCGTCGGGCAACCGTTTTGCCTTATTAGATTTTATGAGTGGAAGTCCACCGGCACAGGAGGAGCCCAGATACGAGACCAAAACGGTCGAGGCAAGGTCTTGCCTGAAGAGGGCAAAAGTGCAACTGGGCAGCGCGCGGAACTTAAGGACCGATATAAAAACTGAGGTCACGAAATTGTTAGAGCGGCTGTACCAGCTTGTAAAGGAGGCGGAAGCAGAGGGAACAAGACAAGGGAAGGATCAAGGAGTGGGTCAGGAGACCGGAAAGAGTGTGGCAGAGCCATTGGACCTGCTGTCGTTGTCCCCGCTAGCGTCGAAGACGGATCACGCGGTGAAGAAAGAGTTGATGGAGAAAATAGAGGAGCACATTAGACTGATCAATGACAGCAACGAGCGTATGGAAGGACTCAAGCAGGCAATGGACAAGCAGCAGAGATCCCTGGAGGGGATGACCTACGCGAGTGTAGCGGCACAGCCCGCTGGGAGGCAGCCCCCCAAGCAAACCGCGCTGCACTCGGTGATCATCACCTCGAGGGACGAGAATGAAACCGGTGATGAGGTCCTTAGCAGGATCAGAAGCGCGATAAATGCTAAAGAGGGGGGGATAATGGTGGATAGGGTAAGAAAGGCCAGGGACAGGAAGGTAATAATAGGTTGCAAAACCGAAGAGCAGAGGCAGAAAGTGAAGGATAGGCTTAAGAAAGCAGAGGACCACCTGCTCGTGGAAGAAATAAAAAATAAGGACCCGCTGCTGTTGCTCAGGGATGTGTTCAACTATAATAGTGATGAAGACGTCCTATGCGCACTCAACACACAGAATGGAGGCCTCCTCAAGGACCTCGGGGCACAGGACATAAGAATGGAGGTCCGCTACCGTAAGAGGACGAGGAATCCTCAGGTAAGCCACGTGGTCGTACGGGTATCCCCCAAGATATGGGCAAGGGCGACTGAAGCAGGATTTGTCCATATCGATATACAGAAGGTCAGAGTAGCAGATCAGTCACCACTGGTGCAATGCTCACTCTGCCTTGAATACGGACACGGCAGACGTTTCTGCAAACAGACGGAAGAAAGGTGCAGCCATTGCGGGGGACCCCATATGCGCACGGAGTGTGCTGAGTGGCGCGCCGGTGCAGACCCAAAGTGCTGCAACTGCACGCAGGCAAACTTAGACTTCACTGATCACAGTGCTTTCAGCCAAGACTGTGCAGTGCGGCGCAAGTGGGATGCATTGGCCCGCGCCTCCATAGCATATTGCTGAGGGCGTCAATACGGTAACCAAAACGCAAACCCTAACGAACAAGAAGCCATACCTAGTAGTCCAAGCCAATCTTCAGAGGAAGGAGCTCGCCACAAACGAGTTGATGATAAAAGCAAGCGAAAGGAAGGTGGCCTTTGCGCTGCTCCAGGAGCCGTATGTGGGTGGGGCAAAAAATATGAAGAATTATAGAGGAACAAGGGTCTTTCAGAGCACTGAGCAAGGGGAAGGGGTAGTGAAAGCGGCAGTAGTCATTTTTGACCGCGACATGGATGTGATACAGTGCCCAAAATTCACTACGAATAACATCGTGGTAGTGAAGATCCGGACCAGTGCCTGGGAGATCGCTGTGATCTCGTTCTATTTTGAGCCCGACCAACCCATAGAGCGGTACCTGGAGCAGCTCAAAAAGGTAGAGGAGGAACTTGGAACTATGAAAATCATCATGGGAGGCGACACCAACGCTAAGAGTGCATGGTGGGGCAGCAATAAGGTTGACCGTAGAGGAGTGGAAATGGCCGGAGCCCTCGAAGAGATGAGCTTGCAGGTACTAAATCAAGGCGACATTCCAACATTTGACACGATTAGGGGAAACAAGCGGTATACTAGCAACGTGGACGTGACGGCCTGTACTGAAGACATGCTTGGCTTGGTGGAAGACTGGAGAGTTGAGGAAGATCTTGTGAGCTCGGACCACAACGCCATTACCTTCAAAGTAAACTTAGTGAAAGCAAAAGGAACAAACGTAGCTCGAACTACCAGACTGTACAACACTAAAAAAGCCAATTGGGTCCAGTTTCGTGAGAAACTGGACAAATTGAAAGCAGATAGCAAAATAAGCAAGATGGAGTTTGAGGAAATAAATAGCAAAGAAAGTCTGGAACAAACAGTCGAAAAATACATAAATATTGTGAAACAAACATGCAATGAAGTGTTACCAAAAAAGAAAGAAAAAGAAGAACTTACCTTGCCGTGGTGGTCCGAGGAACTCGCAGCGATGAAACGGGAAGTCACCACCAAGAGACGAAGGATCAGATGTGCAGCGCCGGTCCGTAGAGCGAAGGTTGTCCGCGAGTACCTGCAAGCAAAGGAAACATATGAGATTGAAGTTAAGAGAGCACAAGTGGAGAGTTGGAAGGGGTTCTGTGGGAAGCAGGACAAAGAAGGGGTATGGGAGGGTATCTATAGGGTGATAGGCAGAACATCGAAGAGGCAGGAGGAGTTGCCACTGATGAAGGAAGGGAGATTCCTCGACTCAAAGGGGTCATGCGAACTGTTGGCCAAGACGTTTTACCCGAAGGACGTAGAGGAAGGGGAAAACGCAAACCACCGAGAGACGAGGGAAGCAGCCGAACGGGTAAACGAATGGGTGTATTGTGAAAAATATGACCCGCCGTTTACCAAAGAAGAGCTGCGAGCCGCAGTGGAGAGTTTTAACCCCAAAAAAGCCCCAGGCGCGGATGGGTTGACGGCTGATATTTGTAAGCACGTAGTACTCGGTGACGAAGATCTGAACCTTGCGCTGGCAAATAAGTGCCTGGAGCTGGGCTACTTCCCTAACGTGTGGAAGGAGGCGACGGTGATAGCTCTCAGAAAGCCGGGCAAAGAAGCATACACCGACCCGAAATCATACCGGCCTATAGGCCTCTTGCCAGTAATGGGGAAAGTTTTAGAAAAGATGGTCGTAGGAAGGCTTAAGTGGCATTTACTACCAAGGACAAGTCCTCGCCAATACGGCTTTGTGCCCCAGAAGAGTACCGAAGACTCCCTCTATGACCTAATGACGCACATACGTGAAAAATTGACTGCGAAAAAGTTGGTAACCGTAATCTCACTGGACATAGAGGGAGCCTTCGATAGCGCATGGTGGCCGGCTATAAGAGTGCGGTTGGCGGAGGAAGACTGTCCTGTAAACTTAAGGAGGGTAGTGGATAGTTATCTGCGAAACCGAACGGTTAGGGTGAGGTACGCGGGAGAAGAGCATAAGCGGGAGACGAACAAGGGTTGCGTCCAAGGTTCCATTGGTGGTCCAATTCTCTGGAACCTTCTGCTGGACCCCCTTCTGAAAGAGTTGGTTTCGCGGGGAGACTACTGCCAGGCTTTCGCCGACGATGTCATCCTGGTTTTTGACGGTGACACAGCGATGAACGTGCAAAGGCAGGCCAATGCCGCTCTCGCTCATATTCAGGATTGGGGTGTCAGAAACAAATTAAAATTTGCGCCGCATAAGACCAAGGCAATGCTGGTAACTAGAAAGTTGAAGTACGACACCCCCCTGCTGAGGATGGGCGGGGTCGACATTGGAATGTCGTCGGAAATAAAGATCCTAGGGCTGACCATAGACCATAAGTTAACCTTTAACAAGCACGTGGCAGAAGTATGCAAAAAGGCAGCCAATATTTATAAACAGTTATCAAGAGCAGCCAAGATAAGTTGGGGTTTACATCCAGAGGTTACGCGACTGATCTACACGGCCACTGTGGAACCTGTTATCTTGTACGCAGCCAGTGCCTGGGCACAAGCGACGAAGAAACAGGGGGTACAGAAACAGCTCAACGCCGTGCAGAGAGGCTTCGCTCAGAAGCTGAGTAGAGCATACCGCACAGTCTCCCTCAACTCGGCGCTGGTGCTGGCCGGGATACTTCCACTCGACCTCAGAGTGCGAGAGGCAGCCACCCTGTACGAGGTCAAGAGAGGGGTACCCTGGCCAGCATTAGCAGACAGGGGAGTGGAACGCGTAGTGCCATATACCGCCACGGTACACCCAGCGGAACACGAGAGCCTAAAGTTTCAGAATCTGGTAGACCGAAGGCAGGTGGAAGACCACAACAGCCAAGCAGTCCGTATCTTCACCGATGGCAGCAAGATTGAGGGCAAAGTTGGAGCGGCGCTATCCTTATGGGATTGCGTCGCCGAAACCAAAACCCTCAAGCTTAAGCTGCCATCGTACTGTACGGTGTACCAGGCTGAACTTCTGGCCATATGCAGGGCCACACGTCTGATTCTAAAGCGCCCGGAAAACTCCTTTGGAATCTACAGTGATTCACGAGCAGCATTGGAATCCGTCGTCAACCCGAGTTCCCTCCATCCCCTGGCAGTAGAAACTAGAGCAAACATAAGGATCTGTAAGACCCAGAATAAGGAAGTAACCTTATTCTGGATCAAAGCTCACGCAGGGTTGGAGGGCAATGAGCGTGCGGACGAGTTAGCAAAGGAGGCGGCCTTGCACATCAAAAGAAGCCCGGATTACGATATGTGCCCTGTTTCATTCGTGAAGCGACAAATCCGCGCGACGTCGCTCCACGAATGGAACAACCGATACAAGGCAGGGGAAACGGCATCAGTTACTAAAATGTTCTTTCCGGACGCCATTCAGGCATATAAGATAATTAGGCAGCTTGACCCAACCACCGTCATGACACAAGTGATGACAGGACACGGTGGGTTCTCCGAATACTTAAGCCGGTTTAAGTGTAAGGAGAACCCATCGTGCATCTGCGAACCCGGTAGGGACGAAACAGTAGCTCACATTCTTTTGGAATGCCCGGTATACGGCCCAGAGAGATATGAAGTTGAACAGTTTATGGACGTGACAATTAATGCTGAAAATATCCAAAACATAATGCAGGACAAGGTGAACCGTCCGAAGTTTATAGCGTACTGTATAAAATTAGCGAGTAAAGTAATAAAAAGAAATAAATAGGTAGTAAAAGTATAATGTGTATGTATAGTGAATATACGTATACCATGTATATGTAATAAAACGTGTAACAAATAAATAATATGAGTACAAACTATAAACTGTTAGATATTAAGGTAAAAATGTTTATGTAATAATGTAGAGTAAGATAGAAATAGCATAGATTTAAGATAGTTAACCCTACCCCATCCCCCATATAGTAAGGTAAATTTAAGAGTATGAGGTAGAAGTAAGTAGTTGCATAAGAACTCTGAAACCCTCAGAGGACCTTTCTCTGTATAAAGCCAATTAGAGTAAATTAGAATTGTAAGATGTAGATAGCAATAAAAGGCCCCCAGTCTATAATCATTACGACATTCGGTACGAGGCAACAAGTAGGAATTAAAAAAAAAAAAAAAAAAAAAAAAAAAACCTAACCTAACCTAACCTAACCTAACCTAACCTAACCTAACCTAACCAAGAAGGAGGTGGGACGCATTGGCCCGGGCTTCGGTGGCGTACTGCTAAAGGCTCCACCGACGGCAACCCTACAGTTACCCCAACCAGAGAAATACCATACCGCGTTCTCCAAGCAAATCTCCAAAGAATGGAAACAGCAACAAATGAGCTTATGATTGAGGCTGGGAAAAGGAAGGTAGCTCTAGCGCTGCTCCAGGAGCCGTATGTGGGTGGGATAAATAGAATGAAAGGATACAGAGGAGTAAGAATTTTTCAAAACCCCGAGCAAGGAGAGGGCACTGTGAAAGCGGCAATAGCTGTCTTCGACCATGACCTAGATGTAATACAGTGCCCAAAACTCACCACTAACAACATCGCAGTGGTGAGGATCCAAACCAGCGCCTGGCAGATCTCTGTAATTTCATTCTATTTCGAACCTAACCAACCCATAGAGCCATACCTGGAGCAGCTCAGAAAAATAGCCGATGAGATTGGACCTAGCAAAATCATTGTGGGAGGGGACGCAAACGCGAAGAACATCTGGTGGGGTAGCAACACCATAGACGACAGGGGTGAAGAAATGTCGGGAACCCTCGAAGAACTTGGCCTGCAGGTGATAAATGAAGGGGACACGCCCACTTTTGACACCATTAGAGGAGGAGTATCGTACACCAGCCACCCCGACGTAACAGCGTGCTCAGTCGACATGCTGGATTTGGTAGACGGTTGGAGGGTGGTGGATGATCTCACGAGCTCGGACCACAACGGTATAACTTTTAACGTGGCACTCAGAAAAGCGAAAGGGATAAGTGTGAGCAGAACAACAAGACTCTATAACACCAAAAAGGCCAATTGGAGCCAGTTTCATGAGAAACTGGCCCAATTAAAAATAGATAACCAAATAAATGCAGAGGAAATAGAAAGAATCGCAAGTAAAAGAGAATTGGAACAAGCAGTAGTCAAACTCACAAGCACAATAACGGAAGCATGCGCAAACACTATACCCAAGAAGAAAGCAAAAGAAACACTTACCATACCGTGGTGGTCCGAGGAGCTCGCCGTGCTGAAGAGGAAGTCCGTCACCCTGAAGCGTCGAATCAAAAACGCGGCACCGGCCCGTAGACCCAGAGTTGTAGATGAATACCTGAAAGCAAGAGAAAATTATTTAAATGAGGTGAATAAGGCAAAGACTCAAAGTTGGAAGGATTTCTGTGGGAAACAGGATAGAGAAGGAGTCTGGGAAGGAATCTATAGAGTAATAGGAAGGACTGTGAAAAGACAGGAGGATATTCCACTAATGAAGGACGGTAGGCAAATGGATCCCAAAGAGTCGGCCAAAACCCTAGCGACTACCTTCTTCCCGGAGGATAATGAGGCAGAAGACGATACTGACCACAGGCAGATTAGAGAAACAGCAAATCATGTAAACGACTCTGTCCATGATGAGTTGCATGACCCTGCGTTTACTACAGAGGAGCTCAAAGCTGCTGTGGGCAGCTTCAATCCCAAGAAAGCCCCGGGAGTGGATGGTTTTACTGCGGACATCTGCAGCCACGTAATAGGGAGTGACCCAGAGACCTTCCTCGCACTGACTAACAAATGCCTGGCTCTCTCACATTTTCCGACCATCTGGAAAGAAGCGACCGTGGTGGTACTGAGAAAGCCAGGAAAGGACGACTATACAAATCCAAAATCGTATAGACCCATAGGATTACTACCAGTGCTGGGGAAGGTTCTGGAGAAAATGGTTGTAGGACGGATGAAATGGCACATCATCCCGAAGATGAGTACTCGCCAATATGGCTTTATGCCCAAGAAGAGCACCGAGGACTCCCTCTATGATCTAATCCATCGAATTAGAGACAAGCTCGATGAGAAGAAACTGATCACCGTAATTTCGTTGGACATAGAGGGAGCCTTCGATAGCGCATGGTGGCCCGCAATTAAAGTTAGGTTGGCTGAGGAAAAGTGTCCGATTAATGTGAGGAGACTAATCGACAGCTACCTAAAAGACAGGCGAGTTAAAGTCAGGTACGCTGGAGAGGAGTACGCGAAGGACACCAGCAAGGGATGTGTCCAAGGGTCGATAGGAGGACCAATAATGTGGAATCTGTTGCTGGATCCACTCTTAAAAGGGCTCGAAAAACGTGGGGACTACGTACAAGCTTTTGCGGACGATGTGGTCCTGATGTTCGATGGGGACACAGCTATGGAAGTCCAGCGACAGGCGAATGCCGCTCTCGCCTACGTTAGGGAGTGGGGTATCAGAAATAAGCTCCGATTTGCGCCAAGCAAGACCAATGCTATGCTAATAACACGCAGGCTTAAATATGATACACCACTCCTGAGCATGGGCGGGGTTGGCATTGGCATGTCGCAGGAATTCAAGATCCTAGGGCTTACTCTGGACAACAAGTTAACATTTAATACTCATGCTGCAAATGTTTGCAAAAAGGCATTAAACATTTATAAACAGTTGTCCAGAGCCGCAAAAGTCAGCTGGGGTCTCAGCCCCGAGATCATCAGGATCATATACACGGCAGCAGTGGAGCCGGTTGTTATGTACGCCGCCAGCGCCTGGGCACCGGCAACTAAGAAATTGGGCATCCAAAAGAAATTAAATTCGGTCCAACGAGGTTTTGCGCAGAAGCTTACGCGAGCATACCGTACCGTCTCCCTGAACTCAGGACTGGTACTGGCCGGGATACTCCCACTCGATCTCCGCATACAGGAGGCAGCTGCCCTGTATGAAGCAAAGAGGGGAGTACCCCGACCAGAGTTAAGGGACAGGGAGGTGGAACGGCTCACACCATTTGCTCTTACAATACATCCAGCAGAACACACGTGCCTCAGTTTCGCTAGCCTGATAGACCAGGAAGAGGTGGACGCCCACAACACTCAGGCAGTACGGATCTACACAGACGGCAGCAAGATTGAGGGCGAGGTCGGAGCGGCTTTATCCCTGTGGAGTGGTGAAGCCGAGATCAAAGCCCTCAAGCTCAAGCTGCCAGGGTACTGCACAGTCTATCAGGCAGAACTCCTGGCAATATTTAGAGCTACGCAAGAAGTCCTAAAGCGCTCCGAAAAAACTTTTGGCCTATACAGTGACTCCCGATCAGCGCTACAAACCATAGTCAACAATGGTTCCCTCCATCCCTTAGCCGTGGAGACTCGTGAAAATTTGAGAACGAGTAGAATCCAGAATAAGGAAGTATCCCTATTCTGGATCAAAGCCCACGCGGGATTGGAGGGAAATGAGAGAGCAGATGTGTTGGCGAAAGAGGCCGCGTTGAACAATAAAAGAAGGCCTGACTATGACTTCTGTCCAGTCTCATTCATTAAGCGGCAGATTCGTCTGCAAACGCTTGATGAATGGAACAGGCGTTATAGAGAAGGCACGACAGCTGGCACAACAAAAATGTTTTTCCCGGATGCAGTACAAGCCTTTAAAACCGTCCGCAAAATGGAGCCCACCAGCATCATGACCCAGGTTCTGACGGGGCACGGTGGGTTCTCCGCATACTTGAACAAGTTCAAGTGTAAGGAGAGCCCCTCGTGCGTCTGCGAGCCTGGCGTAGACGAAACGGCAACACACGTCCTATTAGAATGCCCAGTATTTTCCCTTAAAAGATACGAAGCCGAACAAGTCCTAAACATACAGCTAAATATAGATAACCTAAGTTTAATAATGTCAAAAACTGAAATGAGGGAACATTTTATAAAATATTGCATAGAAATAGTAACAAAAGTAAGAAATAGAAATAAGTAAGGAAATTATGTGAACGCATATTTTGAATAATA